>JACCIC010000089.1:642500-657500 GCA_018907035.1 Sycobia sp. Sy_11
AATGATTTTGAATAAAAAACATAGCCTATGTCCATCCGAAGATAATATAGAATATATATTTCGAATTTCAGAGCAATCGGTTCACTAGTTATTTTGTTTAATGCGTACAAATAAAAACACGCTATGTCTTTATAAACTGGTATGACATGAAGTATGGTATGATATGATATGATATAATATGTAGTGTAGTGTTCAAGCAAACTAATCGCAGGACATTCATTGTATTTTTTGTTGTACCTTTTTCATTCCATAATTTATAATTCTGCAATGATATTTAGTTTTATTAAAACTTAAGTGTGATTTAAGATCATGGAATCTAGAATCTCTTTTAATCATGCAACATTAGAGACAAATGTTGTGAAAAAATTATTGCTTTTTAGGGTAATTGAATCAGATAAACAAAATAGATAAATTATATCATTCAATAGTTATTTTAAGCAAACGAAACTTAAAATCTTTTATTACATGTTATAATATTGGAAGAGAATATTTATAGTATGTTTTAGAATGAGTAATTAGATACTTTTTATGACAATTTTGTTTATTAGTTATCCATCGTTTTTCAATTTTCGGGTCTATATCTTTTGTCATGCCAGTGATTAATAAACATTAGTAAACTTTTCTATAAATTTTTCAGGCTTTCTCTTTAACATTAGGTTGTCAAATATTTCCATTCCGCTTTTTTGCTCTTCATTCAATGTTTTAGAAAAAGTGTTACAGTGGTCGGATTTACTTCAAATATACGCTGTTTTGTTCGATAATCTGTTTCCATCTAGACGGCAACTTTATAATAGCCCTCTCGTAGAAATGCCTCTCCTTATTTGCGAAGAACTCGAACAGCCACGTTTCAATAGCCTCTTTTGAGTCCAACTTTACACCACCATGGGCGTTCAACATGGACAGAAACAGGTGGCAATCGCTTGGCGCTATGTCCGGGCTATATGGTGGATGCGATAAAACCTCCCATCCGAACTCCCGTAGCTTCTGACGAGTCATTAACGATGTGTGTGGTCTGGCGTTCTCCCGGTGGAACACTACATCCTTCCTGTTGGCCAATTGTGGACCCTTCTGATCGATAGCCTGCTTCAAACGGTCCAGTTGTTCGCAGTGGATGATAGAATTGAGCGTCTGGCCAAATGGGAGCAGCTCATAGTCATGGTTTCTTTCTAATCCCACCAAACACACAGCAAAACCTTCCTGGCCGTCAATCCCGGCTTGGCCACTATTTGTGACGATCTACCGGCCTTAGACCACGACCGTTTTTGCTTGATATTATCGTATGTGATTCTTTTTTCGTCGCCAGTCACCATCCGCTTCAAAAATGGGTCGAGTTCGTTCCGTTTCAGCAGCACATCGCAAGCGTTGATTCGGTCAAGAAGGTTTTTTTGTGTCAAATCATGCGGCATTCCGACATCAAGCTTTTTTTGTATCCAGCCTTCTGCAGATGGTATAAAATGGTTTGATGACTAACTCTTATCTCCTGGGCGATGTCATAAGATGCAACATGCCGGTCTAACTCGCTAAATTCCATGATTTGATCGGTATTCGTCGTCACAGGTCTTCCACCGGCTGGCTTATCCATGGTGTCGTTTTCACCGGCTCTGCATCATCGAAACCATTCCTCTGCAGTTTAAAGTGAGAGTGTACCATTCCCCAAAACACCATGAATCTCACGGAACGTTTCTCTAGTGGATTTACATTATTTCAAGACCTTTCAAATGATGTATAGTATTGCCAGATACATAAGACAAAAAGGCGGAAGCGAGATATTTGACAACCTAATATTTTCAAAGTAAGTTCGGTAAGGCTATTTCAGAAGCGGCTCTATCCCCAACGTTTGAATAACCGGAGAGGCAACGGCTCAGGTATTTTCTAGGACGTAGCAGGGACAGGATAATCCTCGGCCTCCAATCTACCTTGCTAGTCCACCGCGCTTATTTTTAGCGGAGACTACAATATCGGGCGACAATTTTTTTGTCTGCCCAATTAGTGTCCCCTGCCTTAAAAATTAGCGCGTGTATCGTGTAGCCAGAGGAAAAGGCAAAACCAAAGAGAGGATAAAATTTGGATAAATTCCACTTACTTTTTATTATAAAAATCTCGAACCAAAATCTCGAATAATACAATTCTAGGAATTGCGCGCGGAACGAGCATGAACGACAGTCTACTTTCCGTGCTCTCGATGGCCCGACCCCATCGGAATTTTCTCCGCGGAAAATTACATGGTCTGGGAGAGCTGAAGGGACGTTTTTATTCATAGCAAGAATTAGACCGTCGTTCATTTCATACAATTATTATGATTATTTTCGATCTCTTATGTCCGAACTGCTACAGAACTTCGTAGAAGATTACATTATATTGATAAAATTAAATTTATTAATTTAAATACTAATGGCAGTGCTGTATGTAAATGTTAGAATAATGTTAATGATAAAAATAATAACAATAATATAATAATACGGATTATGTAGCAATTAATATTAATCTAATGTAGCAATATTAATAATAGTAATATCGATAAAATACAAATATACATATATTATTTGATAGAACATCGACAGTACCTAAATAATTAAATCTAAATAGCAATATTAATTCGGTAGTAGCTAAATGCTTAAATATAATAATATATATTATTCAATATTTTTTATAGAGGAGGAGAAAAATCCTTTATGGATTCCGGGGTCCGATCCCCGTGTAAGTAGGAATCACCAACACAAAGGCATACCCACTAAAAAATTACCTCCTGGGTGCATTCCCTTGACTGCTTCCCGCAGCTCTGAAAAGAGCTGCAAGCCGGAGTCGGCAGCCGTGTACCGAGGAGACCTCCTCTCCCTGGCTCTACTCCCCACCTCGGAAATCACCATTAGGCATTACTTCGGAGAGGGGACCAGGATGTTCGCCTTTGGGTACCACCAGATACTAGCAAAATAGAAGAATCTAGGGAAGGTCCGCTTTCTTCCGTCTGAGGATATCTTCGACGAAATGCGCAGCCCTTTCCCATGTCTCCTGGTAGAAGAGAATCAGGACGATGCCTTCCGGGTTAACCCTTTCAGCATCTTTCCCCAGCAGCGCCCTCTGCTGCTCCCACTGTCTGCAAACAAAAATGCATCGTCTTTTGTGGATCCACAGTATATAAAACCTAGATCCGCGACTTTGCCCATCTTGTGCAAGTACGCGAGGAAGTACCCGTAGCCGGTCAGCATCTGGGTAAGATAGTAATTTACCTCCCCGTGCTTCCGATCAATCTACGGGGTCACCTTACTTATAAGTCTGGCAGTCCAACATCTGCGCGTATGTTGCTCCCACCTCTTTTGACAGCAAGCCAGCGAACGCTCTCTGGCTTATTGCTTCGCTTCGGCTCGACGAAGTGTCCTCTTCATCTGGTGGACGAACTTCTGCTCTTGGGTCAGGAGGTCTACCGGGATCACCTCGGCAACCACTAGGGAGGCCGCCTCCGAGACCGCGACCGCCTTCTCCGAAAGCCACATTGCCTTTCGTAAAAAGCACCGCCTGTAGACGGGATCTCACCAACTTTTCCAGGAATTTCCCGGCGGTGTTTAGCATGCATAAGGGTCTGTACGCCGACGAAGCACTAGATGGTGTCTTGCCCTTGCTTATCAGCACAAGTCTCGCTTCCATCTAACAGGCATAAAATATTCCTGTGAGGCATGAGTCGTACATTCCAATCAAAAGTTCAGGATGGCTTTGTGCCACCGTTTTCAACACTTCCGCCGGAATTCCGTCAGGTCCTGGTGCCTTGTTGTTCTTCAGAGAGCACACTGCTCTCTCTAGCTCCGCCCTTATGAAGGGCGATGACTTAAGGCCCTCGGGAGCCAGGAACTCATCCCCTCGTTTGGGATGAGTGGAGAATAGGGTATGGACGATGCCCTCCATCATTTCCGCGCTCATAGATATATTTTTACGGAACATGCCTAATTTGCGGATTATGATTTTGTACCCCAATCCCCATGGATCGTTGTTCAGATCTTCTAGCTTTTTTCAGCATCCGTTTTAACTAGTGCGACGAGACAATAGTCTCGCGCAGAAATTTTAATATTTGAAATAAGTCGCGAAGTCGTGAGCGGCGCGGCGCGGCGAAGGGGGAGCGCCGAAGACTTCGTGGCGCGGCGCGGCGCGGGGATAAAGCGCCGGCAGCGGAGAGGATGAGCGAGCGCTCTCTGGCCGCAGGCGGCTCGAAGAGCAGCGGCGAGCGATAATTCGCGAATCAATTCGCGAATTCTCGCGAGCGGCGACGGCGCTGCCCAAAACTACGGCGCGGTACAGTGCGGTAAGGGGAGAGCGAGCGCTCTCTCCTAATTCTCAAATAGAGCCGCACTGACTGCAAAAATTCAGTGTGCCAGCGACCTCGAAACTGGCTTTTCGAGGGGGACCTGTCGTCGGCGCGATAGCGGGCGACAAGTTTCCGCACACTCGGGGCGAGACGCGAAAACGAAATAAATAATAATTAAAACTTTGTAAATTTTAAATTAGAGATGATTTATTTAAAATTATGTACATCATAAAATAAATTTATTTTATGATATAATTTGTTTATTCTGTTACAGCGGATAATGGCGACAAAGCGGGCGTTAAAGAAACGGCTGATAGCTAAGAGCCGTTTATTATAAATTATTTTATTATTATTATTATTAAGTTTTTTTTTGTTTATAAATTTTTGTTAATTTTTCTTTTTTTTGTTAAATAAACTTATTTAATATTTAACAAAAATTTAAATTTATTTCAGTTTCCCAAATCCAGCAACGAAAGAAATAAAATGGTAAATAAATTTAATAAAAATTTAATTCAAACTCTGGCGGGTTGAGCGAGAGTGAGAATTGGATTTTCGCGGGTTCGCGTGTACTAGAACAAACTTGGTGGCGGGTTGAGCGACCAAGGGCCTAGGCGTGTTGAGCGTGGGCCAAAGTACAGTACACACCGTAAAAATTAAAACAAATATCCTTGCACAAACGAACCTAGTGGCGCGTTGAGCGACTAGGGGGCCGAGGCGGGTTGAGCCGGAGCCATTCGTTTATGCAAGTTAAAACGAATTGAACATAGCCTTTGGTGGGGTGAAAAGAATCCGATGGCGTGCTGAGCGATCGGGGCCGAGGCGCGTTGAGCCGGAGCACGAACTAGCCCACACCAAAGTGCTCATGTTACATGGCGCCCGAACAGGCGAATTTCATGGACACAGTCGTGCTTATTGATACTATTTAATCTAAAATTTTAAAAATCCTTATTAAATTTTGAATTTTGATTTATTGAACGGAATTATTTGCTGGATGGGATATATAGAGTAGATAGCAATATTGTCAGTAGTCGAATAAAAACAATGAAAGTCTCGTGGATATATAAGCTTCGTAGGGAGCAGTTGCTTATAGAATTAGCGAAATTCGAGTTAAGTCTAGACGGTAATGTTGTTCAACTCCGGCAGAGATTAGTACGATATGTAAGTCAAAATCCGGAATTTTTTAATGATAAGCCAGACGACGCGCCGGATTACGTAGAAGAGCACGACAGGACGGCCGATGAGCAGCAATTGCTCACCGAGAAATTGCAAAATACATCGTCTCCACTATTAGGAGAAAGTAATGTACTTCCAACACCGAATCAAATTATGGCGAATATTCCCGTTAATCCGGCAGCAAACATAGCCGACCAGATGAGGAAATGGAATTGCCATTTCGACGGGAAAAATGTTCACGCATTCCTGGAAAGAGTTTCGGAATTGCGTGCCGTCTACGGCCTAACAGACGCACAATTGTTGCAGGGCTTACCGGAATTATTGAGAGGCGACGCGCAACAATGGTTTCGAAATTTTGCTAGAGATATCACGTCGTGGGAGGGATTGCAAAAATTAATGAGAGAATTTTACTTACCTCCAAATGAACAACGACAGTTAGATAGGCAAATAATAGACCGAAAACAAAAATCGAAGGAATCGATTTTAGATTACGCGAACGCCTTATGTACGTTAATGAGACGTCGCGGAGGTTTAGATATTCGTACACAATTAGACAATTTGTACGAAAATATGTTGCCTGAATTGCAATTATATGTTGCAAGAGAAAATATAGCCTCCGTAAGTGATTTAATCCGGAAGGTAGAAATTGTACGAGAAATATTAAATAGAATGGAAGGAGATAAAACAAAATCAACTTCCGAAAATCATCGATCATTCGTGAAACCACGAAATGCAATAATGGCAATTACGTCGTCGTACGACAAGAGTAAATGTTGCTGGCGTTGTAAGCAACAAGGCCATACACGTTTCCAATGCAAAAATGCACAAAGAAAATTTTGCACCCGGTGTGGCAAAGACGGCGTATTTTCGCGCGACTGCAAATGCCAAAAGCCGGGAAACGAAATTGCGGCCGGACCATCACAGGCCCGGCCGACCAACAATTAGACTTACGCTATTTTGTAATAGCAAAAATAGGCCAAAAAAAGTATAAAGCATTAGTTGACACAGGTTCAGTTAATTCTTTTATACGGCCGGACGTGGCAAACCATTGCAAAAATAAATGCAATTGGACTGCGGTAGAAAAATCCAAAGCAGTAATACTGGCAAACGGTGTATTGATATCCGAAATGAAAGGGATAAAAGGCATAGTCAAGATAAAAAATTATTACGTAAATCAAGAATTTTACGTAATGAATAAATTAAGTAGTAAAATTATCCTAGGAATGGATATTTTAACTAAATTGAACATCGACGTTTCATTGAAAGGAAAAAAACTTGGAAATAGTAATATATTTATAAATCAAATCTCAAGTATTCAGAATCTTCAAACAGGATTGCAAGAGTTACCAAAACAGCAAAAGAAAGATTTAGAAAGATTTATAAATACAGAAATGGAAAAATTTAATTCTATTAAAGGGGCTACGCCTTGTGTGAAACATGAAATACGACTGACGGACACTACACCATTAAAACAACGTTACCGAGCTAGAAACCCGGCAATGCAAAAAATTATCAACGAGGAAGTTGATAAAATGATAAAAGAGGGCATAATACGACCGTCAGACAGCCCATGGAGTAGTCCTGTAGTAATCGCAAGGAAAAAAGACGGCAAACCTCGATTTTGTGTGGATTTTCGCTGTTTAAATAAAATTTCGAAAAAGGATGCTTACCCCCTGCCACAAATACAATCAATTCTTGATAAGTTGCAGGGCGCACGAATACTGTCAACTATTGACCTTAAAAATGGCTATTGGCAAATTAACCTAACAGAAGAAAGTAAGCCTCTTACGGCTTTTACAGTGCCAGGACGAGGCCTTTATGAGTTCAATGTAATGCCTTTTGGTTTACATACTGCCCCAGTAACGTTTCAGAGATTGCTAGATACAATTATTACACCTGATATGGCACCAAATGCATTTGCATATCTTGATGACATAATTATCGTCACCGAGACATACAAAGAACATAAAGAATTGCTAAAGACAGTCTTTGAAAGGTTGCGGGCTGTCAAATTAAAGCCGAATCCAGAAAAATGCAAATTTGCAAGGTCACAACTTACGTATCTGGGACACGTGGTTGATGCACAGGGAATCCGAACAGATCCTGAAAAAATTAAAGCGATTTCAGCAATACCACCACCAAAAAATCAAAAAGAATTGAAAAGGGTATAGGCGTTTTATTAAAGATTTGTCAAAAACAGCAGCACCGTTAAGTATATTATTAAAGAAGAAAACAGAATGGAAAACAGAATGCCTTTCCTGGTATAGGCGTTTTATTAAAGATTTGTCAAAAACAGCAGCACCGTTAAGTATATTATTAAAGAAGAAAACAGAATGGACATGGACACAGGATCAAGCAACGGCTTTTGAAGAGCTAAAGAAAAACTTAACGGAAGCTCCTGTTTTGGCATGTCCAAATTGGAATCTGCCTTTTGTCCTGCAAACAGATGCGAGTCTGCTTGGCCTAGGCGCCGTGCTAACACAGATAGACGGAGAAAAAGAGAACGTCATAGCATATGCTAGCCGCACACTAAATCCAGCTGAAAAAAACTATTCCGTCACTGAATTGGAATGTTTAGCTGTGCGGTGGGGCATATGGAAAATGCGCCCATATCTAGAAGGTTATCCGTTTACAGTGGTAACGGATCACCAATCATTAAAATGGTTGGAGAAGTTAGATAATCCATCAGGAAGGTTAGCACGATGGGCACTGGAATTAGCACAATGGGATTTCGATATACAGTATCGAAAAGGGACAGAAAACAACGTGGCCGACATACTATCACGGAATCCAGTCGAAATAAATGCGATATCCAAAACGGAAAATAAATGGTACGAGAAAACTTATAAATCGGTATCAGAAAATCCGAAAGATTTTCCGGATTACAGGATAGAAGGCAATAGATTGTATCGGCACATATTACACACGCTTGATTTTAATGAAACAAATGAATTAAGCGAGTGGAAAATATGCATAAATGATTCAGAAAAACAGTGAATAATGAGGGAAAACCACGATGATCCCACGGCAGGACATTTAGGAGTAGCTAAAACTTTAGCAAAATTAGCTAAAAACTACTACTGGCCAGGCATGTTCCGTGAAGCCACACGGTATGTACGCGCGTGTATAAACTGCCAAAAGCATAAAGCACAGCAGTCAGCCCCGGCGGGAAAAATGCACGCGACAAATGTAACACAGCCATGGGAGATGGTCTCTGTTGATTTGGTGGGGCCTCTTCCACGATCGAATAACGGACACATTATGCTTCTTGTAATGCAGGATCGATTAACAAAATGGATCGAACTACGTGCATTACGGAAAGCAACGGGTGCTGCCATAGGACGAGCAATCCAGGAACAGATTATATTACGTTTTGGATGCCCGCAAGTAATAGTGAGTGATAACGGTAGACAATTTATTTCGAATGAGTTTCGCCAAATATTAAAAAATGCGAAAATTACTCATCGAACAACGCCACCGTATTCACCCCAGTGCAATCCTGTAGAACGGGTAAATCGCACTGTAAAAACTATGATAAAACAGTACATAGATAAGTCCCAAAAAACATGGGATAATTATCTAAACGAAATTTCATTTGCATATAACACAGCCATGCACGATAGCACGGGTTATACGCCAGCTTATTTAAATTTCGGACGAGAGCTAAGCGCACCAGGTAGCCTGAAACAAGAAATAGGACAGCGTTCAAAATCAAAAGCAGAAGAAAGGATAAGGAATATTCAGGAAGCACTTGAGCTCGCCAAAATAAAAACGGCACAGTCTTTTTCGCGACAGAGAAAATATTATGACTTACGCCGACGCGATTGGCAGCCACGTGTTGGCGAACAAGTCCTGAAGCGTCAACACATACTGTCAAATAAAGCAAATCAGCTCAATGCAAAACTTTGCGAAAAATATAGTGGGCCATTTGCAATAATAAAGAAAGTTTCCCCAGTCATATTTGATCTGCAAGGAGCAGATGGGAAACTAATAGAAAAAATTCATGTCAAGGACATAAAACCGTATACCGGTTACGATACGTGAATTTTTGTAAATAATTTTGTAAAATTGTATAATATTGTATATTGCCGGCAATAGTAATAAGTAAATAAGATAATTAAGTAAGCGAGATCTCTGTAAATAATTCTGTATATAGCGTGTTAATCATTTAAAATAGCGAATAATTTAAAATAGCGAGTCAATAATTCTGTATATAGCGTGTTAATCATTTAAAATAGCGAATAATTTAAAATAGCGAGTTACAAATTTTATATAGCGAGTTAATAATTCTGTATATAGCGAGTTAATGATAAGTACAATGTAATACGGCTCGGAAATAAATCGGGAGGAAAAAGGTTGTTTTTCCTAAATAAACGCGACTCACGATGGAGAATCTATATTCTGCAACACACACGATCAAGACACAAAATTTAAATAATCAACTAACTATACAAATAATTTTGTATATAGTCATGGGCTTTACAATTCCCTACCTCGACAATAAATTCGCACATACGGTCGAGTCGGGAAATAAAAGTAAACAAATACGCCCTTGCCTACTATTCAACATGTTCTAACTTTAAGATTGAATTAAATTTAAAGAGAACAAATCTGATCAGTGTAAAATCTACCGTGCTTAAGTTAAGATGGACGCTATTATGAATATGTCGCCGCAGGAGTTATACGAGGAATTCGAGCGTTGGCTTGACGCTCAAGATACCTCGTACTTCGGGGAGGTGGCTGGAGATGAGGGATATTTCCCTCAGCCCACCCCACAGCAGACACTACCAACGACGGAATATCAGCCGACCAGTAAGGCAGTCCTAGAGGCTATGGCCAGGAGGCCAATGGTGCGGCTGGAGCGGCTACAGACGCGCCCGAGACCCTTAGCGTTCCCACCACAGCTGATAACACTCCCGCCCATCCACCGGCAGCAGCGGGACACGTCATTTCAGGTGCCTCCGAATCCGGCGGAAGGATTCCGTCGGATTTCCATCCCGGAGCCCCCACGGCCCAGAAGGGTAAAAATCCCAAATGGGCCGGAGGTCGTGATCCCGCCGGGAGTGCGTGAATACAGGGCTCGGGACAACGGTCTGCGATGGCGCATCCGAATAGACGCCAAAACAGGAGCGATAAGAGTCGGAAAACCTAAAGGTTTGTTTTTTTTATTATCGAAGAATCAACATTATAATATGCGCGAAACCGGGTTCCTCGCAATTTATTTCACCGAGTCCGGCATAATAAATTCAAATAGTATTATATAAATATCTCCGTTTCATTTTTGTTATCGCGTTTCACTCTTCACGGGGGAAGGGGGAGATGCGACGAGACAATAGTCTCGCGCAGAAATTTTAATATTTGAAATAAGTCGCGAAGTCGTGAGCGGCGCGGCGCGGGGATAAAGCGCCGTCAGCGGAGAGGATGAGCGAGCGCTCTCTGGCCGCAGGCGGTTCGAAGAGCAGCGGCGAGCGATAATTCGCGAATCAATTCGCGAATTCTCGCGAGCGGCGACGGCGCTGCCCAAAACTACGGCGCGGTACAGTGCGGTAAGGGGAGAGCGAGCGCTCTCTCCTAATTCTCAAATAGAGCCGCACTGACTGCAAAAATTCAGTGTGCCAGCGACCTCGAAACTGGCTTTTCGAGGGGGACCTGTCGTCGGCGCGATAGCGGGCGACAAGTTTCCGCACACTCGGGGCGAGACGCGAAAACGAAATAAATAATAATTAAAACTTTGTAAATTTTAAATTAGAGATGATTTATTTAAAATTATGTACATCATAAAATAAATTTATTTTATGATATAATTTGTTTATTCTGTTACAGCGGATAATGGCGACAAAGCGGGCGTTAAAGAAACGGCTGATAGCTAAAAGCCGTTTATTATAAATTATTTTATTATTATTATTATTATTAAGTTTTTTTTTGTTTATAAATTTTTGTTAATTTTTCTTTTTTTTGTTAAATAAACTTATTTAATATTTAACAAAAATTTAAATTTATTTCAGTTTCCCAAATCCAGCAACGAAAGAAATAAAATGGTAAATAAATTTAATAAAAATTTAATTCAAACTCTGGCGGGTTGAGCGAGAGTGAGAATTGGATTTTCGCGGGTTCGCGTGTACTAGAACAAACTTGGTGGCGGGTTGAGCGACCAAGGGCCTAGGCGTGTTGAGCGTGGGCCAAAGTACAGTACACACCGTAAAAATTAAAACAAATATCCTTGCACAAACGAACCTAGTGGCGCGTTGAGCGACTAGGGGGCCGAGGCGGGTTGAGCCGGAGCCATTCGTTTATGCAAGTTAAAACGAATTGAACATAGCCTTTGGTGGGGTGAAAAGAACCCGATGGCGTGCTGAGCGATCGGGGCCGAGGCGCGTTGAGCCGGAGCACGAACTAGCCCACACCAAAGTGCTCATGTTACACTAGCTTTGATGGCTCGCTTTGGAGTCTTCTCACCGTTAGATGTTGTGCGATCTTAAGAGCGACATCATGGTCGCGCCTTGGAGCCCTTTGGGCTATGCGGCGCAGCCACAGGCATTGCCGCCGCAACTCCGCAATTTCATCCGTCCACCAATATGTTGGACGGCGAGCACGACCCGCGAATTTCCTCGGCATCGCATGCTTGCAGGCTTGGCGGATCAGATGCATTGTAGCTTCTGTTATCGCTTTCGCCTGCTCGCAAAGCGTTGCGCTTCTTGGTAATTCAACCTGGAGGCGCTGTCTACGTTCTAGAGCCTTGGAAAACTTCTCGTGATCCATTCTCGCGGCAATCCATCTGGCTGGGCGACGTTCAACCGTCGCTCTGACTGGCGTGACATCACCAACGCGGAAGGTGATGTATTGATGATCACTGGCTGTATAGTCGTCGATCACCCATGAATCCCGCGAAGACTCGCCTCCCCACCCAGGCTCTCCCTTTGGCAGCTCCCAGGCATTCATCGCTCGGCAGGCGTGGTGGACCGTCTTCAGCTCTGTTGGATTGTAGGATTGGTAATTCTTTTAAGCACACTTCTAACTTTAGTGTCAACTTCTATTTGAGATATAAGATATTTAAAATCAGCCTCATATAAATAATAGTGATTCTGAATATCCATTTCTTCAGCTAACGATATTATTCCTACGATACTTTTATGTAAGCATTTCTTTTTTGAGTATTGTTTTTTCTTTCTACGATTGTACATAACATAAATTGTTTTTTATAGGTAGATTTTTGTTTGACATTATCTTGGTTAAATAACTAAAATACAGATATTTAACTTCGTCTTGAATATATACTAGTTTTGATCTAGTAATAAGGATATTGGTGGGAGTGCTATTCGATAGCATATTGAATCTTTTCCAATTTTTCGATATCGGCTTTTTTATAGGAAAGTAAGTGAAAATAACATTGTAAATTCTTAAACGTATATAAGTTTTATACATCGTAATTAATGTGTCAAGATCCGTACCCCATCAAGTTCCTTTAAAATATTTGATTAAATTAAGTGCTTTATTAATTTTTTTAATGTGATCAATTTGCTGTAAAAATTATAATTTGTAATCACAAATTAAACCTAGATAAAATTAATTTTATAAATCATTATTTGAGTGTAGATCGTATCCTTGTCTACTAAAATGTGAAAAGATCGTTTTATAGGAAAATTTAAAGCTCAAGACTGTCTGATTTTTCAACAAGCGTTGTGCATGATTTTATATTCTGCCTTCTAAATAATATCGCTACGTTATCAAAAAATTTTGAAATTATAGTATTTTTTTGTAAATTTTCCTTTATATTAGCTTTCTATAAAACAAATAGAAGTAGGCTTAGTACTCCAGCTTGAGGAACACCCTGATATATTTTCCTATACGAGTTACTTAGTGAATCAGCATATACGTATCTTTCATGTGTTATAAATTTTACGAATCGTACTAAGTTTCCAGGGCATTTTATTTTAGTTAATTTAGATAATATTTCGCAGTTCACCTTATCAAACACACTAGCAACATTAAGAAATATTTCAAATACATGCTGTTTTTGTGCGAGTCCTTATTCAATTTGTAAGTGAAGTTTATGAGATTGTCCACGCAGGATTGTTTTTTTTCGAAACTCAGTCTGTTCTGGTGTCATAAGATTTTGTGTTTTTGCCCACAATTGAAACCGGTTATTAACCATTAATTAAAACATTTTACAGATACACGATGTAAGATTTATTAATCTGTAGCCATCAAAATTCGCAGTGATGTATTGATTTGCAACGAAGGAAAGTTAATCAATTAATGAAAAGTTTTGTAAGATGATGTTGAAAACGACGTTTCCGTAAACGAAAAATGTTCATTCGGTAAAATTTACGTTACCCTATATAATATATTTATATCAATTTATCTAATAATTATTTGAAAATTCTTAAATATACCAAAACATCAATGGTGCATCCGTAGGTATCTACTTTTTATTATTTAGTAGAGCAATTGCTTATGTACCATAAAGTTTTATTATTCCCAACTTGATAATAAACATTATAGATCTATTTTTATAGTTAATTAAAATTCAAAATAGCATATAGACTTAAATAAATTTTCCTATATTTTAATATTTATGTCCAAACATATTCTTTGTCCATATAATCGTGGTTGTATGTATTGTATTTGATTTTTAAATTACAAATGCAATTTATTATCAAATATGTATTGAGATAAGAATTTTAAATATAAAATCATTGCATTTTATAAGTGATATAAACTATTTTAAATGTCGCATTTTAATTTTCTTGGAATTTCTATAAATATACTCAAGAATATTTTCAAATATTTATGTAAATTGGATTTCAACTTTTGAATATTACATTAACAAAGGTTTATGGAATTGGTATAGGAAATTGAAAGGGAAGTAAATTAAGAGCGTCAAATAGAAGAAGCAATGTTATTCAGAGGATAAAAATACGACAATTTTGAGGACATGCAAATTGATTTAATTAATCAACTGAAACGTTTTATCTTTGCGATAAGATTACATTGTAATTGTTTATTGTATTTAGCCGCAGCACGGGGTTTTCATCTGGGCAGTCGAGGCGGATCGTTTCTTCAGCGGCGCAGTGCGTTGCTTGATATTCTGAGTAAATGTTGGGAGTTCAATCTCGTCAACTGCAGCAACCAGGCTCTCTAGGGCTGTCTTTTCAACATCGATTTCCCGCTTGGGTTTCTAGATAACATTTTAATGTGAGCGTGTTAAAAATGAAAGGTGATATTATTTCCCAATGGTTTAATTTCAATTTTTATTCATTGAAGTATATTGATTTTTACGCGACTTGCCAATTACATGCTCATTATTTATCCCTTAAAAATCTTTCGCGGATTAGATAACCTTATTTTTTTTAATAGTGATCGTTCAAATTCATGCTTAAATTTTGGTTGATGTCATTATGTATTTATTCATTCATTTTTTAAGCTATTTTTTCGCAAACTATGTAAATAATAAAAAATAAAAATACTTAACTTCTTGATGTGTTCTCGTGGAATGTGCTCATTAATTATAGTAGGAAATTATTTTTTGTAAA